>VWZS01008178.1:919165-936326 GCA_013397075.1 Rhabdornis inornatus | reverse complement strand
CCATAGAATCACAGAACCCTTTGAGCTGGAGATCAGCTACTTCAAGCCTCGACCAAGGCAGGGTTACCTGGAGCAGGTGACACAGGAACCAGGTGGGTTTGGAATGTCTCCAGCGACGGGAGACTCCATGACCTTCCTGGGCAGCTGTTCCAGCTCTCTGCCACTCTCAACGTAAAAAAGTTCTTCCTCATGTGGAGGTGAAACTTCTTGGTGTTTAGTTTTGTGGTTTTAGTTAGTGTTTTATGTTTTAGTTTTCTTTTTTTTNAAGCAAAGCTTGACAAATGTCCATCTACAAATGGCTCTTTCCTAATCCTCCAAATGCTCCCTGCCAATTTTATTCTCCTATAGAGAGAAAAACAAATCAAGAAAACATTACGCAAGTGTCACTTCACTTGCATTGACAGATACTTGCACACCAATGGGTCCTGCCAATTTGAGCAGTAATGCAACTACCTTTGTTCAACTTCCCTTCACACAAAAAACCCTGAAGCAGCTGTGGTGTAATGCTTTGCTTCTGTCCATCTCAGGTTTTCTTAAAATTTGTTTAGGTACCTGACATCTGCAAGACAGGTTGACACATGGACAACAATAAACTGACTTGTCTGCCAAACAAAGTAAGACCATGCATCACCCTCTATTTTTTCACTCATCTCAATATTTTTTCTTATCAAATTCTCTTCTGTCACACCGAGCTGCAGCTGGACATAGTTAATCTTGGGCACCATCTGTTGTGGACAAGCAAGTAAGTTCAGTATTGCCTTATGAGTACTGGTTAGAGAAATTCTCAATAAATGCATCTAGGAACTCAAAGATACTATTTCACCTCTAAGACTGAACAAAACAAACCCAAATTTCCACACTGATTCACAGAGCAGGATCTGCCCAGGTAGAGGGGGTGGACCATGCTGCCTCTCCTTCCATTTTCAACTGGAACATGTTCTAGGTGCCCAGCCTACAAGAAAGCTTTTATCAAACCCATTCTGCAGAGATGAAGATAAACTTTTAAAAAGAAAGCACTCACATGAAAAAAATCTCCAGGTGTTTACTCTGAAACAAGTAACTATTGTATAAGAGCCATTGTGCCATGTTAGTACAGGTACGGACACATAAATATATTTGGCTACAAGGTGCTATCAAGCTCTGGCTTATCAGCACATCTCTGTAACCACACATATTAGCACACTCAGTCTGCTGCAATGAGAAGGTTAAATATGTTACTCTAAACCTTAGCTGAGATGGTGAATGTCAGGGGTTTATTTTGCAGTAAGGGTTGGTTGCCTTGGTCCAACCAACAAGTGGTGAATTGCAAAGCCCCTACTGAGACATTAATCACTTTGCCTATTCCCTTTCACACTCACAGTCCTTCAGGTTCAGCCAGGACAAGCCCCTGTTGGACATCCATCTCTGCTGAGTTTGAACATTTTTCTAACCAATTATTCTCAGATCAACTAAAGTAAGCCCCTCTTCAACCAAAGAAGATACCAAACAGCAGACAGAAGCTGTGTGTTTTCTAAAGGAGTGTTTAGGGTTAGTAGGTTAAGCAAGGCGGGAGCACCAAGTTCCCTGTGTGTCATATATCCCACAACTGCCTTTTTTGATGAGCTTCAACGACAACCCTGGTGTGGTGCCATTCCAGGTGATACCCCTGCAGCATGACTCCATCAATTCACAGCATTGTCTGTGCTGCTGTACCTTAAACCTCCAGATATTTTCACATGTTGCACTTAAAAACTTTAGGTTTTAACCTAAAAGGTAACGGGTCACCTGACAAGTTTAAGTACACTAGCACAAACAAGTTGTAATTCAATAACAGCTGGTTAAAATAATAATAATAAATTACTCTCAGTATTTTTCTCTGCTGTTCATGTGACCCAAGATCCAAGCTAACAGGTATATGAAGCCATATTAGCTGGCCTTGTTCTTCTTCTCCTTCTTTGGGAATGCATTTTCTCTCACATCAAAGGGTGAGATTTAGTTCTTTTACTGTAAGAACACATTAACTGCCATAAAAATCTTAGAAAAAGTGTAATTTTACTACAACACAGTCAGATGTGGTCTAACACCAGTCATGTTGACTGATTACTACTTCTCCACACAAACTGCCCATAAATTGCATTCCGTAGGATTATACGTTCAGCAGCAGTTCCAATGGAAGCTGATCCCACCCCACACCTCTTCCCAGCCTCGGAACTGCTCCCACTCAGCTGAATGTTGGACTGTGAACCAGACATGTGGACCAAACCTGCTACAGGGCAACCCAGCAAGAAGCAGCGGGGCTGGACACTGAGAAAAGGCAAAGCAATTGTGTCTGCAGCAGTTCCCTGCCCCGATTCACACATCTCCATAAACGTGTGTCACCATAATGGCAAGGCAGGAAATGTTTATGCCAATGCTTCTGCCAAAAAAATGTACATGGGAAAAGTGGGACCAGTCATCTCTCCTCAGACTTTTTTTTTTTTAATAAGCAACAGAAGTGATAGATTTAATGATTAAGATAAAAACTTATGTCTATACATATGGTGGACTGTTTTCTTCCAAGCTCAAATTGATTAACTCAAGGATGCCACTCTTAAGTTAATCAAGACACATTGAGCAAAGCACACCCTGTTTGTGATAGGCCCTATTTACATTCTTAACTTTGAGAGAATGTTTCTTCACAGCAACCAAGAGAAATTCAGAAATAGACAAGTCACCAATTCCAATATACTCCTATCAAAATTTCAGATGGAACACATAGACAAATAAGCGACATAGGCTTCTCAACAGAAGTATTACTTGGTTACTCTAACTGGGTCTTACATCTGATCTGTTACTTCATTGATTTTAAAATGTAAAGGCACATATATTAAGAAGTTCAAAAATGTGTTTGTCTTTCTTAAACATTCTCCTTAACTCCTGCCGACCTGCTATTTCCAAAATATTCAATGGGTTTCTAAAAACATTATAGTTGTAACAACTTGAGATTAAGCGCTAAGTACTGAGCTACAAAAGGACAACAGCAGAAAAGGAAATGCAAATATTTTTCCTTAGCCTGGCAATTCTACTGAAATGTAAAGGCATTTTACCTTCTAGTATCCCTTTATGCTTCCATGCTACATAGCAACTCAAACCGCCCTCTTCTGTGAATAATTTCTCTGTAAATTCCAATTTCCATGCCAAAGGATTAAACAGAAGACAACTGACTCCTTTTTTTACTGCATTTGAAGGGGTTTGGATGTTCTTAGTTTTTAACGTCTACTACAACATTCTCTAGAGATAGACTCCATTTCTAAAAGTAAAAAATAAAAGAAAAAAGGTTCCAAGCCAGTTCCAAACAGTCTATTTCCTCTCCCCTGCTCTCTCTTGTGAGTATGAACCAGATCATATCTAGACCCAAAGAAAGGTTGGCAACATGTCACACAGCCAAGAAACACGTTTTGTGTATTAACTGCATACCCACATTAACATACTGTGATAAATTTGATTTAAACCCATTACATCTAAGATGTCGTATCTAGCAAGCTTGCTTTTAGAAACAGAATATGAACAGCAAGGTAAGTCAGATAATTGAAATAACTTTCTATAAAGAAAGCATCACATTCTGTCTCTTCTCATGGTTTTGACTGGCAAGATTTGGCAAATAAAACTTCCAACCCCCCTGCCATGGGCAGGGACACCTTCTACTAGACCAGGTTGCTCCAAAGCCCATCCAGCCTGGCCAGGAACACTTCCAGGGATGGCGTAGCCACAGTTTGTCTGGTCAAACTGTTCCAGTGCCTCACCACCTTCATAGCAAAGAATTTATTCCTAACATCTACTCTAAACCCGCCCTCTGACAGTTGAAGCCATTCCCCCTTGTCCCGTCACCAGAATTCCTGATGAAAATTTTCTTTATGACAAAAAAAAAAAAAAAAAAAAAAAAAAAAAAAAAAAAAGAACAAATAAATACAGAGAGGACTAAAAACCAATATAGATGAAAAGACCCCAAGTTCAAAAGCAGATGCAAGATGAGAAGAGGCAGAAAACAGAAATACCTAAACACTCCCAGGCCATCAGAAAATTACTCATCGCTAGTGACATGCATTGTTAGCTGCTAGCACAGGCAGGACAACACTGTTTTCAACAGTGCATGATGGAAATCCAATGAGAATATAAACTCTGACATATTTGCTTTAACGTAATCAAAAGAGCCCTACCCTTTTCTAGCAGATAAACTTTTAAATGTGCTTTTTAAAAAGAAAATCTGGAATGCCAAGTGACACCATTTCTGAAAAAAACAATCCCAGTGTGGTAAGGAAGTAATAATTTATTTAGTATATGTGGAATCACACAGATTAATAGATAAAGCAAGTATCAGGTGACAAAGGAAGTAAGAAACACCGACGATGAAAAACAAAGAGATTGAGTAAACTATTTTCTTTTCATGAACAATACAGGAAAATACCATCGAGGAAATAAAAGTTAATACACATCATTCACTGTGTAAAAGCAACGGGTACAACATAAATAATGGACATCACCATCAGAAAGCATGCTCATGGAATAGGATCACATAGTCACTCAGGTTGAAAAAGACCTCAAAGGTCAGCCAGTCCAACCTCCTGCTCAAAACAGGTCAGAGTCAGTTCCCAAAATAAAAATATTTTGAAGTTCAATTCGTTGTTTACATAGCTGGGTAATTACAGTGCTGAAATCCAATGGGGGGACTCTATTTGAAATAACTTATGCCAAGTACAGACAACAGAGATCAGGCCATAAAGGTGATTTCAGACCACCTAAATCACATCTAAACACTTTTGTTTAGTATTTCCTATTAGATTGCCCCTGCTCAGACCCCAGTCTATCTAAATTACATTTCAGAGATAACTACTTCATTCTTCTAAGCATAAAGATCTAGGCAGAATTTAAAGACACTTCCTCCTTTCATTAGTAAGCTCCTTTAGAATAGTAAAATAAACATAATAATTCCTTTCAAGTTTTGAAAGAAAACAATTCAGACAGAAACGAGACCATCACAATGCTCCTAAAAAAAGAAACCTAGGTGGCATGACTACAGGAGCTAGAATTCAGCCTCTGCCCTGTCCCCAAGGCCCATTACTAATAGCTGTTATGGAATATGCTCCCACACCATATGACATGGTCACATCCATGCAGACGTAAATTCCCCAGGTTCAGTTCAGGTTACACACTAGGGGACAAAAAAAACAACAAAACAAAACAAAACACAAAAAACAAAAACAAAACAAAACAAAAAAAAACCCCCAAAAACCAAACCAAACCAAACAAAAAAAAAAAAAAACAAAAAAAACCCAGAAATACTTAACAACTTGACTGAACAACATTTATAGTCTTTAGATAAAAGCCAGCTAACAAATGTCTATCACAATACTTTTCCAAATTCTACCCACATGAGGAAAATAGTGCATCTAAGAAGATACACAATCGCTGAGAGCTCAAGCTTCATCTCAACAAGTTTCAACATGTCCAAGACAATTATGACTTCACTTTTTCTAAGTGTGAGCATGCTAACTAAGTATAGACAAGAAACTCTCATTGGTCTAAAAAAACCTCTAAAATAACATGGTCAAGCTAACAATGTAAAAACTGGTTAATTTTTTTGGCTATCAAGAAAGTCCAAAGCAAGTAAAATGAAAAGAGACACATGAATTAAAAAAAAAAAAAATTAAGCCGAAAATATTCTTAAGCAAATATTTATTTAAGTTATCAGCAATTTAAAACCCCCATTGACAGCATCTGGTTAACAGGCCTTGAGATCAAGATTTTCTGCTTGTCCATAAAGTAGGTTCACAACCAACAGTACTTTCTCTGTTCTGCTCTACCAATGTATCCTTGTTTGAGAAGACCACATAGAGAGCACATGAAATGTCAGTTTACCAAGCTTTTATATTTATTCTTTACCAACTAATACATTTGAAATGAATGTATTTCCAAGCTGTTCACAGCACACCACAAAACAAAGAACACCCTCCCATTCCATTAAAGAGACAACAGCATAGCCAGACATGAGCTAGCCCTTAGTGCTACGTGAAAGAGCTCAGAGATTATTTCTTTAAATAATATTGCTTACAGATAATTTATTTCTTGAGTTACCGTCCCATTTCTGGGCCCAGTTCCCTCCTAAAGGGTTTCTGGAAGATGCAGGCAGAAATATAAATTAGAATTTCTGCCGAATGTGTTTTGCACTTTCCTTCGTATAAATCTCTACCAGGATGCCTGATGCAAGGTTAATTACTCAAAACATGAACCAGGAAACATTGTGTGTGAGAAGCCTAAAGCAGCACTGTAAGCCAGCATTTCCCAGAGCCTCATGGCTTGTACATCCCATCTCCTCTGCTCCCTCTAGAGCAATTCTGCTGTGAGCTGCTCCTCCTAAACTTACATCCCTATGGGTTAGAGAAAATTAACTGTGGCACACTGCTTGCCCAGGAGGCTGGAAGTGAAACTGATGAGAGTTCTATCAGTTTGATTGAATTCCTCCTTAAGAGAACACCACCAACAAAACAAATCCAGTTATGGTTATACCAGTACATTAAACATAGTTGGTGATGCTGGCCTTGAGGCTGGCAAGCACGGGACAGCTTCCATCCATGCTATCGAATTCCCAAACTCCCACACAAAGCAGCCACACACAAACTATGCTGGGAACAGCATGTGGACCACACAAAACCTTGGGCCAGCCTTGAGAACTGTTTGGCAGAGTGGTCAGAACTGGATGAACAACCACTGGAACTGTGTGACAGTGGAGACAGCACTGGGGACAAGAGTGTCCAGCAACTCCAAACATTCCCTGCTGGGTTTTTCACAACCATGGACAAGAAGCCAAGTACTTTGTGTGCCAGGACACTATTGCTGGCTATAACCATGCCCCTCATCCATACAAAACACAAGCCACAAGTTAGCCCCACTTAGAAATGGAAAAAATTAAGGAAACTGAAATGATCAGTTCTTTTTATTTCAAAATTCCCTTTTCCAAGGTTTTCCTCACAATGAAAAGCATCTGGCCCATTACTAAGTTCTAGTCTTATGCAGTTCAGTGGGCACAGTAAGAAAAAATAGTCACTTGCTTTTATTACAAGGAAAGAAAACAGAGAAGGAAAAAAAATGGAGGTGAAACAAACATATAAGAAACAGAGAATGGGAACTAGGGAAAAAGGAACTGGGAAGGCTGGGAGAGAAAAATCTGAGGAAGCTGCTAAGTCTTTGGAATCAGCTAACAGAAGTTTTCAGAGCACGTATCTCAGAGGGTAAGAGGAGGCCTTCATCATCCATACGTCTATTAGAAAACCAAAATATCAGAACAAACAGCCCAACATGTTTGTGAAAACGCTGAGGACAACTGTTTCACAAAGTTGAGGGTGCCAGAAGAGCAGTTACTTCACACTTCACTCTATTAGGGCAGGCTCCATTTTAAACATCTCAATGTGTACAGTGATTTGGCTGGAAGTGGTAACGAGAAGCACTCGCTGTGCCAAGGAAGGGGGAAAGCGAGAGCAGCAGAGAGAGGAGAGCAAATTTTTATCTTCAATTAACTGCAAGAAGAAAAGCAAATTTCAACAAACTCTTTGAACTTGTTGCTAGAATCTCTTGAGACTAGAATTTAAAGGAGGACTGGCAGTTATTGTACTGGAATGTGCACAATGGCAAAGTATTCCAAAGCAGAGGAGAGATAGGAAATGTATATGAACAATACAGGCTACATCAAAAGCAGCCAGTAATAAGGGTCTGAAACTAGAAAGAATCATATTAGGAATGGAAACAAGGGCATTTTAATGAATATAAAGGAACAGCATAAACAGGGATAAAAATCAGAAGAGATAAAAGCACAGCATGCAGTATTACCACTGTGCAGTATAAAAGGCAAACTAAGTTTCAGAAATATTTTAGAAGTAAGAAGGAAAATACAAAAGTCTGTACAAACAGTGTTTAGAAAGAACAAACAGATAACAAAACAGACTCAAATGCCATTTTCTGTATTTTAGCCTTCATAAAACAGTTATTGTAGCTAATACTAGAAACTGATTTTGTTGCTAGACTAAATAATGAGAGAAATTCAAGTCAGCAGGACTGGAAGAATTTCACACCATGCTTAAGAAACAGAGAGAAGTAATCTCTAAACTATGAGCAATCATCTTCCCTAATACAGTCCTGGTAAAAAAGCCCTAAGAGAGGCTGGCAACAATGACCTATGGCGCTCAGAAGGTTTTTATTTGCAAATCTTTTCAATCCATGTGGATGAACATTGCAAGAAAGTCCCTTCTTCCAGGACCTGCACTGACACATATAGGAGAGTTATATACAATACATTGCTGAGGCAGGGGCAACAAATATTTTTGAAGACAAGATCTTAACAAAAATCATTCTGATAAATTGAGCAGCGGCTCTTTATCAACCAAGTGAAACTTATTAAAGACTAGCAATCTTCCAAAGGATAAATCAGTTAAATCAATATTATGTTGCTAAAGAGGTTAAACTTGTGCAGTGCACAACAAAGGAGACAATCACCTGATAAATAAAAGTTTTGCATAAAAATTGTTCTTCATTTCAGCTGTGGAGTCTTAGCTGTGAGTAATACAAGACAAAACTGGCCTAATCAGCAGTGAAGAATATTTATTTTATACTGTACAAAATTAGTTACTGAAACCAATTGCCTAGAGATAAAGGGGAACTACATTCACTAAATACTTCAAAAACAAGTCAGAGACCCATTTGTCAGAAATGGAAGAGATACACAACACACAGGGATGCACAAGATCACCCTGAAGTCTTTTGGCCATACAGTTCCATTTATCTCTGCTGATACAGGAAAACTAAATATTCCTTTTATTTAAAAGAATTTCATTGTGCTTCTGAACTTCACATATCAGGAAAAAGAACCCTGAATAATTCACATTCTGGGTTTATGAAATGGCTTACTAATAAATCTCTCAAGTTTTAAGACAGAATTACTCCTCTCTTTATCAGTAACAATACGGAGCCACCCTGTCCTGTTCTCTTGAGCCCTAAGACCACTGCAGACAGTCTTTAATGCCAGACAGACAGAAAGGTAAGACACCATGATCGGAACATCCAGGTTCCATGAACACTGGGATGTTCCAGAAGTCATTCTGGATTAGCTACAGCCTCTAAACAGTACTCACATCACAGCATCACAGAGACTGAACATTTGGACCACATCTTCACTACCAAAAATCCCTTTTATCTTATTGTGCCATACAAGTGACTCAACTGCATATGCTCCAAGGAATATAAATATATAATAGGCAAAGTAAAAACCTGGTAATTTTTCCTAAAGCTGATTTTTTTTTCCTGAGAGCCTAATTAAAACTAGTTTTGGCAAGACTTTATTTTCAGTAATAATGCAGTAGAAGAGAAGAAGTCCTCTTTTTCCCTCCCCCTACCCAGTGCCAAAAGTCTGGGTGGAAACATCCTAGTTTGACAGTTCCAGCAGTTTCTTCAAGAAAAGCAATTAAAACGTTGATAAATACATCATTAAAAATTAGCAATTATAAATTTATATGGGAATGGCTGGCAATAGGATTGGGTGCACATGTGATTTGGTGAAAATACCTCCCCAAAAATATGCGAAAGGCAAAAAATATTCTGAAAGAAGCAAAAGCTCATCTGATTTTATTATAATGGCTGTAAATTGATATACTTATAGGAAGGAGCTTCCAGGATACCAGAAATTGTTGTTATTATAAAATATTTTACTTATATTTTTATTTGAGGGTGCTTTAAATACTCCATTTAAGAATGGTTCCCAGGATCAAAGTGAGAACTGAAATTCCTTATTTAATCAATGCCAATGTCTGGGGTAAGGAAGATGAGAACAACTCCTCTATCTATACACTGTGAAGAACGCCCTCAACATCACTATTTCTTTTTAAACAACCAATGAACCAGCTTTATTTGACCATAGGCTGTAAAAATCTTCATCTCCTGAATTTCCTCCTGTATTGGAAAGCTCAAAGGAGTCAAAAATCCCTCAGATTTCAGAGGGCCAAGGCTGTACCTTTGCAGAGAGCGCAGCAGGCTGGCAGTGCTGCCAAGAGCCACAGCTCTGCCTCCCTCCAGCAGCCTGGCCCTTGCTCTGGCCTCCTCCTCCCTCGTGCTATCACAAACACGTTCCTCTGCCAGGTTAGTTCTACCCCAGCTCAGTTTCCCAGTGCAGCTCACCACAAGTGCCTGGGTCAGCACAGGGGAGAGAACAAACAGCTGGTAGCAGAGGGAGGGCAGTGCTGCTGCTCCTTTTTGCTGCCAGAACCAGCTCAAGATTTATGGTGGTTGGGGAAAATAACCACCTGATGTACTCCATACACTCACAGCCTAAGTTTCTTTAAGTAATAAATATTCTATGTTTTAAGGGTTTTCCTACTTTATCTTACTTGCTTTCAAAAGCACCAATGCTGTTAGAAGAACTTACTCAGCGTAGTTCTTGAAACAAGTGCCCAAACTTATTTTGACTAACAGAGGAATGGCATGAACATCACTGTCTAGTGCTGTCCTTCTAGTGGGTGAAAAAAAAAAAGCAGAACAAAAAATGCAGAATTCAGTACAAGTTACCAAAAGTACAAATTACAAGCAAAAATGTAGTAAAATCTTGCTCCTCTGTATTTACTCAAACTATATGAAGCATGCAGATGGTAGGAACTGGTGATCAAATGTATTAAACATAGAAAAGAGGAAAGCTTTCAGTATTTCCTGGAATTGTCAGTCTCCTAATTATTTAGCAATTAATAACATTTTAGTGTACCTATGACAGCATTTCTTGAAAAGGCAATTTCACAGCATTAGTGTGTAACACTGTGTAAGGGAGTGGATAAGAAAATTCTGTTTTCCCTTGTAATACATAACGCTGCTACCCCTCCAATACTGCTGTGGTGCAGAGAGTTAAAAAACAACTCCAGCCTGAGAAAGGCAGAGTTGACCTATTCTCAGCAAGCCAACTGCCTTGGAAAACCATCTCTCAGCTGAAATGATGACAAAGAATAGAAATGTCCATTTCCAATTACTTATCTTACAAAAGAACAATGACAAGAAGTTAGTAGGAGTTAACATGCTAACAAGTAAAAAAAAAAAATCCACAAGCAAAGCCAAGAAAATGGAACTGTTTTATTGTTTTAAGCTGGGAAAAGTCTCCTGTGTCATTGCACTCAGGATGAAGAGATGTCTGGTATGTAGACGGCTCAGAGCAGCAACCAAGAGACTGGGCAAGACACACCTTGTGACCAATATGTTGAGATTTCAGACAACCATCACACTTAATCTGTCCCTCTTGGAGGTCCTCTCATGACAAGTGCTACAGAAGTTCAATGGATCATTAAATACAAACATAGAGAAACTAACAACTGAATTGTCAAAAAAAAAAAATCTCTAAGAGTCCTTTACAGCAACTGCAGTCTGTTTCAAATTGGATAAACTGTGTGTCTATTTCCAGCATTCAGCTTAACTTCACTCACCCTTAAGATACAAGGGAAGATTCTACATGAATCCACATTTTAATAACTTTGTGGCAAAACAATTCAATAAACCCGATCCATCTTGCACAAGTACTTATCAAGAACTGAAAATCTGAAGATAAATACAGATATCATTCACCTCCTGAGCACTGTGAGCCAGACTCCTGTACAAAAAATACATAAAGCAATTGGGGAACCGCTTGGTAATTCAAATACGGTGGAGGAAGTCACAGAACACGGGCTGCTGAAGAAAATGGCACAAAGCTCAGCCCTGTTCTGCAAAGAGCCAACTTCAATCCTCACACCTCATCTCCTCCTCGCTCCATGTTCTACTTTGTGCCTTCTGGCTTTTGGCCAAACAGTTTGATACACGTGGCTTGTACAAGCCAAGGTTTGCTTTAATACATTAACCCTTTGCTGTGCAACAGTTGTACAAAGCTTGTCCATCAAAAGACCTCAGTCTCGCCAGGTAGTGATGACCTTCCCTGACTGCGATCTTGTATTTAGAAATATTTTTATCCTACAACGCAACATACATTTTACATTTGCAAACGTTAAATTTTGAACTGAGAAAAGGGCAGGCAAGTAAAGACAGAAGTATCACACAGAAGATGTGTGATAAACTAAAGAAACACAGCTGAGCTATAAAGCTCCATCCAACACGTTAAGGTTCTTTCAAAATGAGAGTAGGTATCTTTAAATACTGGCCTACCCAAATGCAAATGCAACTAAACTGATGATAAAAATTCTCAAATAATCATTTCCTGGCAAAAACACTTATGCTTAAGGGTCCCCAAAACTATCTGCATATGTGAAATAATGGCCTTTGAAAACCTACTACAGCTTACATTGGCCAAAGTAATGAAAAATTACTGTGGAAATTAAAACAGGGGTAATTAAAAAAGACACAAAATGTTCTCCACAATTTTGAAAGCATTATTACATGCTGCTCTAAACTAAACACATTTGCAAAAATAACTTGTAACATACATCAAGATCTGAAGGATGTTGAAAATAAAGTTTAAAGTGAGCTTAGAAAATTATCTACAAAGGGTCACAACCAATGAGACTTCTCCTACTAAATTTTGCTAAGAAGCTGCATTTGCTTGTGCTGCTTTTAAACTGTACAGATTAAGAAAGGTCTGCTACTTAAAATTGATTACAGAAATGTTTATTGCACCTGTACAATACTATTCTGATACATTTTCATTAACAAACAGCTGTTCATACAATAACATTATAGTTAAAACAGAACTCTTCCTCTACAACTTTCTGACCACATTCCTATCTTTTAGGTCCCTAACCTGGAACTTGACGTATAATCCAAGCAAGAGTTAAGATCCCATGATTTCAGGCCATACGGTGAGGTGGCACCTGATTATTTCCATTTTTCCTCTACAATCCTAACAAGAGGATTGTAGCCATGCATCTGAAAGCTTCTTTCTTCTCCATCATGTCCTAGCTTTAGTAATGGAACTTCATTATCTTTTTCCAACTTTTATAAATTTAATTTTTTTATCTTTTAAGGCAGAAAGGCAATACTACAAGAGTATTTTCTTCATTCACTGCTTTGACTACAGTTCTCTGTAGTCTTCCTGACGCACCACAGCATGAACAACTTCCTTGCTCTCAATTTCAAGGCTCTGCATGACCTGTTCTTGCTCCACCTCTTAAATTTGAATTGCTGCTCTGTACAGATACCCCCTTGTCAAAATGTAAGGAAGAAAACAGGAGTGTTGGCCTGGCAGTTCAGGCAGGAAACCAGTTATCTGTGAAAATCCTCAGGGTGACAATGCTACCCTGCTTTAAATATATCCTCCAAGTCGGATGCCTGTGAATCACTCCCTGATGCTGAGATAGCCAGGGTACTTGAACTTCTGCATGTTCTCTTGCTCACAACATTCTCACAGCTCCGTTGTGCTTTCCCAATACATTTCTTACATTTACATGCTGCCTTATCTTTACACTTAAATTAAGAAATTGTTTGTGCAGAACAACCTTTGCTTATGCATTTGTACTGCATGTAGTGTAATGGTGCCCTGGCCTCTAGGCACAATTACAATATAAATAATCAAAATGAACTGTTCACCTAAGATTAACTCTCCTGACAGTGCTACATGAAGCTACATCCTTCAAACAATGACAAAAGGCTGTTCCAGCACCACATTCTACCATCTGTACCTCTCTCCACTTACTGATGACACTGATTCCCAGTTCTTCACCTATAGGAGGCCTCCTCTGTTCCCTGTATTTATCTGTGTCCACAGCACCACTGGAATTCTTCCTGATAACCAGGTAAAATGCAGGTTGAGATGTGGGCAAGCACTGTCCTACTGAAGAACCCTCTGCTCCCTTAACATAAGCCTACTTCCAGGAAAAGTTGAGAATCCCTAGCATCTCAAAGGAGCAGATTCAAGGCAGTTTTCCATCTGTCTGCTTAAACCCATCAAATTTGCTTAAAAACATGGCCTTCAAAGAAGGTAGTACCAACCTAAAGCACTCTCCAATATGGCACTGCTGTTTAATGGAAGCTTCCATAGCTGAGGAATTATTCTATTCTGGCTTTGCCAGTTTAATGCAGGGCTCTTCGTTTTATCATTACTTAGACTGCACTTAGACTGAACATTCAGTGGAACATTTCCTATAATGGGATAAAGCAGTTGAACAATTTGACTGGCTAATAGTGATTTAGACATGTGATTACAGTACAGAAAATGGTCTGACATATGCTCTTTTATCTGGTTTACATGAGACACATTAATCCAACTGGAAAGCACAGAAGTGAAAAGGAAGACAGGACCAAGCATTCTGAAGGAAAAAATAGAAAATAGTTTTAGTTGTCTTATTTCTGTATTTGCTAGGCTAGCTATAATCGGTATTTTGTAAATAGGAAAACTTAAAAAATAAAACCATTTTCTTCCCAAAATGGATGCAACTACAAACCACCAGTCTATACCTATGCTGCGCAGGTTCAATCCTAGCTTCAAAAACATTTATGACTTATGTCATAATGCCTTTACCAAAAGTACAGAATTTGCAGAAAGATGCAGCAGGACAGGGAGCACCACACCAGCCAGGAACAATCAGAGTGTGAACAAAGAGTATTGATTCATTTTAATTTTTGTCTCAGCTAATTTAATTTCCCAGTTTTACACTAACACTTATAGTTATGTAAGCATAAGCTTGCATTTTACAAGAATATTTTATTTCTTCCTCAAGGTAACCAACAACATTACCATGACACCAAAAACCTAACTGAAGGCAAGGAATTACCTGTTTAGTACACACTTTTCCTCAACAGTGCATACACAACCTCAAACTGGCCTAACAAGATATGTCAATTTCACTCATAACACTATTTATGTTTTTTGTGCAGACTAGTACATTTCAGTTGCATTTGCGTATTTCTTCAGAAAAATTTCCTTTAAAATAAAACATTCAAAGGTTTCCTATGTGAGGTTTGGATTCTGTAAGTAAAAATAAAACTGAAGTATGTAAAACTAAGTGTAAAGGAGATGAACCCAAGAACTTCACCACGTGTGCGTTTGCCAACCACTTTCAACGACCGCTATATTAAAAATCATATTAGGAAAACACATGAGATAATGAAAAGAGAGAGCTGTAAACAACACACCTTCCAAAGGTGACACAAAAACCTTTGCAGGCAAACTTTCATCAGTGACAACACCAACAAAAAAATAATGGATCCCAAACTAATGACAGCTCTGTCCTGGGATACTTCTAGATTTGTAAAAACAAATGCATATAAAAGATGCATGGTCTTTGAACGTATTAAGGTCCAGCCCAGCAGAATCCCTTGTCATGTTGTGGACTTCCACTGTGACCTTATGGTCCGGCTTGACCTGAAAGGTCTTTCCCAACCGAAATGATTCCAGCGCGGAAATTGGCAGCGATGTTTGGGGTGGGCTTTTAGCAAAGAGCCGGGACAAACACAGCAGTGTCAAACCGAGCGCGTCCCCCAAAACAAAGGGAACAACCTCTGAACCCCGAGGCTCGGGCAGACCTCACAGCGCAGGAGCTGCTTTGGTCACCTCCTGACGTTCCTTGGCCAAACGTGCCGCCCAGCTTTGCCCTATTACCGCTGCCATCAGCTATTGCAGGGCAAGCTCCATCCTTCTCAAAAATAACCGGCGGGGAGCGCAGCCAGCGCGGCAGCGGCGCTTCCCGGGAAGAGCCCGCCGGGGCCTCACCCCGGGCACCGCAGGGCAGCGCGGCCACCCCCGCTCCCTCCGCGGAGCTCGCTCAGCGCTGCCCGGCCCGGCCCGGCGGGATCCCCGCCCGGGGCTGCGGGAGCGGGGCGGCCCCCGGGGAGCGCCCGGCGGGGCGGGGAGGGGGGGAGCTGAGGCGGGCGAGCACCCGCGCCCCCGGCGGGGAGAGGCCGCGGCGAAGGGAGAGCTGCCAGCGCTTGGGAAGGGGCTCCCCCCGCCATCCTCCGCCCCCTCCCTCCGTGTGTTTGTTGTGCTCCGGCACCGTCCCGCCGGCGCGTCCCTCCGTGCGGCGGCCGCTGACAGCTCCCCCCGCGCCGCCCAGAAACTCCTGCCTCAACTCTGCGTGTGCGCGGGGGGTGCGGGGGTGTCCTCCCCGCCACCCGCCGGGAACCGTGTTTGCCTTCCCAAAAAGAGGAGGGGAAGGGGGGGCATAGCAAGGGAAGGCGACGAGGAACTACCGTCAGCGCACAGGGAGTACCCGGGCGACGCTGAAGGCAGCCGAGCGTCCTGGAAGGGAACGGACCCAAAAAGAAGGGGGAAGGTGCAAAGGCAAGGGAAAAATGAGGAAGAGGGTGAAGGGGGAAGAGCTAAAGAGAAACTCTGAAGAAGGAGGAGAAGAAAGGAATAGGGGATGGTGAAAGAAAAGTAGGGAAGGGAGAGCAGGCGGAGGAAGACAAAGGTGAAAAAGGAGGAGGAGGAGGGGAAAGTGCAAAGGGGAGAGGAGGAGAAGAAAGAAGGGCCCTTCTCAAAATGGCATTAGGCAGAGGGAGGGGGCGACGAGCAGCGCGTCTCCACTGACAGCTCTGCCTGCGCCTGGCCGCCTGCCCCGGCCCCTCTCTGCCTCGCACACACAAACGCTGAACTTACTTCTTTCTGGCTCTCTGGAAAGGGGAAGCGCCATCTTTGCGAGGCCGGCCCCTAGGTCTTTTGTCTGTGGCTGCTGCTGCTGCTGCTGGGGGGGGAGCTCCAGGCTCGGGGGGCTGCTGCTGCTGCTGAGGCGGCTCCACCACCGCCACCACCAGACTCTTGTCCTCCGTTGACATCCTAGTCAGCAGGACGAGAGAGACACATGGATGATGATGATGAGGATGAAGATGAGGATGGTGATGGGGATCCCGATGCTCCTCCTGCTCCCGCGGCTCCTCTCCTCCTCACCTCCGCCTCCTCCACCTCCGCCTCGCATCGCTGGCCTCAGCCGCCGCCGACCAGCACAGGTAGCAGGGGGAGCAGCATAGGGAGAGCAGGAGGAGGAGGGGAGGGGGGGGGCGAAGAGAAAGCGCAGAGGACGGAAGGAAGGGTCTCACACACAATAACACCCTCCCCGGGCTCGGCGGGGTCTGTCGGGGCTGGGGGAGGTGAAGAGAGCGAGCGAGAGAGACGCGGCTGGGTCCCGCCGCTGGGCGCCCCCGCTCAGAGGCCCCGGGCGCTGGCGGCGGCTCCGGCTGCTGCGCTGCCCGGCTGCGGCGGCCGCCG